>JAQFVV010012410.1:522934-555434 GCA_028023455.1 Epiperipatus broadwayi | reverse complement strand
ACATATTTATGACCCTTTAATGTAATTTTCATTGTGTAAATAAAATAACAAATATTTATTATGCCTTTTGAAGAAACAATGAAACCATACCTCTTTTATTTTTATTTATTGATCATCTCTCTAAATACAAATTGTGCTAATCATTTCTAGCCTAAAAATATTTTTCCATATTTTTGATGTTATGATATTTGGGCCATTAAAAGTTTAAGCAACAGATGAAGAGAGAGATTACATAAGGGGAAAAGTAAAAGAGGCCTAATTCATTGTGCATTTTTTGAATCAGTACTCCAACAATATTGAAATTAATATAAACCGAGAAATGAATATTAATAACACATAAATTCTGTTTTTGCATTGAAAACATTTAAAGGGTAGTCAAGCTACAGTTAATTAAGATGTTTAAAACATTAATACTTTGAGTTCTAGTATAACAAGATCTGTGTTTAGATGTTGTGATAAATATCCATATGTGTCTCAAGAATGTAATACAACATTTTGGTAATGGTAGGAAATTTATATCTGCCATAAGAAAAAAAGATGGAATTATTACTAAAAAGAGAGATAACATCATGAAATGGGTAGAAATTTTTTATCAAGAATTGTATAGTAATAAAGAACAAATACCTCCTATATCTATTACATCTTCCTAATTGCCCAGAATTTTAAATGAAGAAGTGTGACATGCAATTAAATATATGAAAAAGGAAAGACTCCAGGTAGTGATGAAATTACAATTGATATATTAAAAGAAGCAGGTGAAGAAATAGAAACTTTTTAGCAAAGTTATATACCAAATGTTTAAATGATAAAGATGTACCAGATGATTGGAAGAATGCAGTATTAATTTTAATATTTAAGAAAGCTGATAAAGAAGATATTAGAAATTACAGACCTATCAGCCTTTTATCAGTTTTATATAAAAAATTTACCAAGATAATTACAACTCATTTACAGAAAACAGTGAATTTCCACCAATCAAAAGAACAAGTTGGGTTTAAAAGTGGTTTTAGTACAGTAGATTATATCCTGATATTGAGAGAAATTATAAAAAGGACAAATGAGTATGAGTTGCGATTATGTTTTGGATTTGTAGATTATGAAAAGGCATTTGGTTCTATAAACATTTCTTCAGTGATTAAAGCATTGGATCATCAAGGTAATGATCCAGGGTATTGTCATATTTTAAAGAATATTTATAAAAATATCAACAGCAACAATTAGATTACATAATGATACTGGGAAAGTCAACATTAAGAAGGGTATAAGACAGGGTGGCTCCATATCTCCAAAACTTTTTACAGAAGTGCTGCAAGAAGTATTTTGTGGATTAAAATAGAAAACTAAAGGAGTGAAAGTAAATGGAGATTATTTAAATCATTTAGATTTTGCAGATGATGTAGTTGTTTTTGCGAATAATGCTTTAGAGCTGCAGAAAATGTTGCAGAGTTATCAGATGAAAGTAGGACTAAAAATAAATGTTAAAAAGACTAAAGTAATGTTTAATCGATTTTCTCAAAATATGAAAATAAAATTGATTATGATGAGTTAGAAAAAGTTAACAGTTACAAATACCTTGATCAGATTATTAATACAGATGAAAACATAATGGATGAAATTAATCATAGAATTAAACTTGGTTAGAGTATTTTTGGTAGAAATAACTTGATACTAAAAGGAAATATGCCTATGTGTTTGAAAAGGAAGGTTTTTAACAAATGTGGTTTATCAGTTCTTACTTATAGATCTGAGACTTAGACGCTTAATAGAAGAGCAATACAGAGACTTCTGACCACTCAAAGAAATATGGAGAGATTCATGTTGATAGTAACAAGAAGAGATCAAAAATGCAATGTATGGTTAAGAGAACAAGCAGGTGTTCCTGATGTCATTGAAAAATTAAAAGATTAAAGTGGAGTTAAGCTAGACATATTGCTAGAAGAGATGATAATAGATGAACAAGTAAAATCTTAAACTGGATTCCAAGAGATTGTAAAAAATCCAGAAAGAGACCACATGTTAGATGGATGATATAAGAAAGTGTGCAGGGATGATGTGGAGAAGAGAAACTAAAGATCAGAGAAGATGGGTTGAACTTGGAGAGACCTTCATTCTGCAGTGGATTGATAATGGTTGATGATGACATTTTATCAGTGCTCATTTATGAACATGTGATTTCAATACTTAATAAGATCAGTATAGGATCTTTAAGCCAAAATGAATATTCCTAGGTGAGAGAACAAACAAGTAATCCTGACATCATTAAAAAAATCCAGAGGCTGAAATAAAGATGGGCAGACACATATGTTAACTAGAAGGCAATTGATGTTTCAATTTGTTTCCAAATCAAATAAGAATGCTTGAAAAAGACCATACATGCAATGTGTAGATCAATAATCTTTTTTATTTAAAATTAGAGCAAAAAGGAGAAACTATAAATTGGAAAAATTAAATCAAACATAGAGAAACATATGCTCTGCAACGAACTGATAAGGTTTGAGAATTATGATGTATATGTGACTTGATAACAAAAACTTTTGCTGAAGAAATTTATATGTGAGATTTTATGGTTTTTAAATTAATAAAAAAAATCTACACCATGTCATCATCACTATGTGTTAATATTTTAAAAACTGTTGTCATTAAATATAACTCCAGTTAAAATATTATAAATAACAACATAATTGATTTATTCCATATTTAAATTTGAATATTGTACATTACTGCAATATTTTTTAAGATTTTTATTTTTAATTATGCATAATATACAAAAAAAACTATTTTTTGATATTAGTAAGTTATGCAAAAGCCTTATTGCTGAAACTGTATTTGAATATTACATTGGAATTTCACTACTTCAAAAATATTAGAATTTTTTTAAAAATTTATATCAATGGATCTTTAATCAAAATTCTTATGTAACAATCACATGCCAGTACAGAAAGTTAAACCTTTTTCTGAGACTAAGTATGCATATTGTTAACAATCTTCCCTTATCAGATTAAACATTTGTATTTCCATGCCCATGATAACAATTTATTACACATTAGTTTTTATCCTTGCTGAATGATCATTGTGCTGTAGGTATATTTCAAATTATAATCCATCTTTATAATTGTACCAAAGTCAAAAACTTTTCATCTAAAGGTGTGCATTTCAATTATTCAATTATATACAACAGAGGCAAATCTTTCCAGACAGTAATGCCACCCAATCAAAGTCTGAGCAATCAGTGGATGCAAAAAGGCTTGTGCATAAAATCTCTCTCTAGTGCCTATTTATCCAATATCTCCAGACTATTTTCTGGCTTGTGGCTTTCATCACTGAGATCTTTGGACGTGAGAGCATTTTAACTAGGTTTAAAGATCTAATGCAATTCTTTGGCAGTCATCTTTATCTATTTAATTAATTATAAAACTATGAGCCCAAATGAAAACACAGTAACATTTTTAATTTATTCACTTTATAGTCATATAGCTTTGAACCCAGTTCAGCATCTATACATTTCATGTCTTTAGTTCTTTAATAACCATAGTCCATCTATCAGGGTATTAAATCACTAAACATCACATGGTTACCAGTCCTTATGCATACACATGCTGTTAAAGCAGAGACAAAATTCTTCTTACAGCAGTGCCAATTAGTGAAGCCAGAGTAATTAAGGGATTCAAGAAGGTTAAAATCCCTATCTATTGCATATTTATTCCAATATCTGCAGACTAGTTTCTAGCATGGGGTTTTTATCAGTGAGAATTTGGATCTGAAAGCATTCCACCTAGATCTTAGGATCTAATGCAATCTTCTAACAGTCACTTTTTACCTATTTAAATAATTATAAAGCTATAAACCCAAAATGAAAACTCAATAACATTTTCAATCCAAAATCATTCACTTGTATATTCATATAAACCTGAACCCAGTTCAGCATTTGGTGCCTTTGGTTCTTTAATAACCACAATCATCATCATTCCATTTAGCAGAGTATTAAACCACTAAATGTCACATGATCACCATTTCCTATGCATACACAAGCTGTTAAAGCAGAGACAAATTTTTTCTTACAGTGGTGTCACTCAGTGAGGCCAGAGTGATTAATAGATTCAAAAAGATTTAAAATCCCTATCTCATTCAATATCCCTAAACTATTTTCTAGCTGGTGGCTTCCATCAGTGAAAAATTTTGGATCTGAGAGTATTGCACCTAAATCTGAGAGTATTGCACCTAGATCTTTGGATCTAATACAACCCAATAGCAATCATCTTTTACCTATAAAGTTATTGAGTCCAAAATGAAAATACAATAATGTTTTCAATCTGAGTTTATTCATATTTATAAGGATTTTATGTATGAATCTTCTTGAATCTATTGATTACTCTTTCTTTCACTAGATGGAATTACTGTATGGATAGTTTTGCCTCTGTTTAACAGCTTCTGTAAGGATATGAAATGATGGCCATGAGATGTTTAGTGGTTTACTGCCAATCTTTCTAAATGGGATTATGTTAAGAATGGTTATTAAAGAACCAAAGACACCAAAATATCTAAATGCTGAACTGGATTCAGATATTTATTACTATACAAGTAAATGAGCTTAGATTGAAAACATTATTGTGTTTTCATTTTGAATTCATAGCTTTATAGTAAAAAATTGATAAAAGGTAGCTGCTAAAGGGTTGCATTAAATCCTAAGATTTAAGTCCAGTGCTCTCAGATCCAAAGCTTTTCATTGATGAAATCCACAAGCTAAAAGCAAGCCTGATGATATTGTATGAGTAGGTACTAAATATGAATTTTATGCACAAACTTTGCATGCATTAATTACTCTGGTTTGCACTGGATGGCCCTGATGTATAGAAAGTTTTGCCACTGTTTTGACAGTTTGTGTAAGATAGGAAATGATGATCATGTGATATTTAGTGATTTAATATTTAATTCTATATTTATATTAATAGTAAAATGATAAGATGGAAATGAAAGTTAACCCTTTTAAATATTTTTTTGAAATTTATTTTATGTATCCAAATAATGTAAAGACACATGTTTCAACCTGTAAATTTTTATTCCGAAGAGGGCATGGCATGTTTTATGGAACTGAGGTGAGATCACTGTGGAAATTTTACAAATGATCCTGGTTTTATATTCATATTTGATCAAATATTGCTTTTTAAGTTTTATGTCCATTTGCTGTAACATAGCTTGTAAGAATAAAATTTCAAGGTTCTTCAGATAAAACAAAGGCAAAACTATAATAAAAGCTTAGTGACAGAATTTGTACCTGGTTGCCTGGATATACAATAACTGCATTAAATATTAAGTTTATTAAATAAGAGGTTAAAATTGCATTTGCAACAATCTATTTTTAAGGTATTTTCTTTAGCCTGTTAAAATATAATTTTATGCCAATGTGGTGAGAATGATATAGGTCTTGACTATTACAGAGTTGAAAAGACCAGGATTCATATTGATATTGGTACTTAAATTCTAGAGTAAATTATAGCAAAAATTGATAATCAATGATATACTATTACCAATGATAAATCAAAGTTTATTTACAAGTCATAGTAAGCTCTTGCTGAAATTGACTCTATATAGCTTTAGAAAGAGAGCCTAACATGAATGCATAGAAATCCAAGTATTTTTAAATAAAAATTTCAATTCTCCCACATGTAAATGTAAATTATAATATATATCATAGATCAGCAAGCTGCAGCTTTTTAAATATGGAAATACAGCTTGTTAAATGGCTTGAATATTATGAAAACAATGCCCATATAAAAATACGTATACATGAATGATTTTATACAAGGAAAATAAAAAATTTTATGAATATCATAATTTTTGTAATAAAGAGACAATATCTTCAATGTTTTACTATAATAATATGTATTATTAATTTTTTAGAATTTTTATCAGGTTATATTCATGTTGAATTTCCAACTAATGGAAAACGTTTGAAACGTATGGCAATAGAAACACTTTATCCTGAAATTTTAGTATTTGTTGACTATGAAACATATTTACTTCATGGTATGAATGAGCGCCGCATTACAGGTTACTTCACAAGCTTTTGGAATGTGGTGAGTAGAATACTTCAAAAATTACTAAATAAATTGTTAGATTTGAATATGTTAGCAACATTATGAATATATAAATTTATTATTGCTTGTATTAAATTTTTTATAATCGAAGTCTGAAAATATTAGTTATACTTTTATGCCAGTTTAGCAATGTAGTAGAGGGACAGTCTTTGGACTTCTGGAATTTTAATTTCTTGTGAACTTCTAAGTAATAAAGCTATTTGATTATGGCTTTTGATTTCCAATAAAATATCAAAGAATAATAAACTATGTATTCTTTATTACACTGTACATAAAAGACATTTATGATATTTATAAATCCAATGTACATAAATTAAACTGTGAAAACATTCAATAAATTATATGATTCAGAGTAAATAATAATTCAATATATTGATATAAAAAGTGTAAAAAAATATCATTAACAGAAAACTAAATTTATTTTTTTATTTACTTTGAATAATGAATCAAAATAAAAATATAAAAAGAGCTAAAAAGCAACTTTCTTGGATTCTTTAACAAAAGAAAAACATTTATTAATTATAAAATTACTAATTATAAGACATTCATAATTTTAAATGGCATTAAAAGTAAATATTTTAAATAATATAAACTTTATAAAAATGTTTTTAATATGGTAAAAAATATAGATAAACATTTTATCAGTAAATAGTGTATTGCAGGACAAAACTCTTCCAACAACCTCTAATAGAGTAATAATGCAAAAGGCAGTTTTAGATGATGAGGATTTGAGTGATTGTCCATCTTTGTTCTATCTTACAGTTAAGAATAACTAGACAGCTAAGAATAACTAGATACTCATTTATTAACCAAAGTTAGATAATTAGTTGAGTTGGCCATAGATTAGTTATTTAAAAAAATAATCTTATATCTATTGGAAAGAATTTTACTCAGCACAGACTTAAACCTAGATTATAGGCATAAAAGTGAATAGCATAATTTTGCACCACAAGGCTACATGTTAATGTTTAGTAAATATGGTCATTCAAAGAAGATATACTAAATACATTACAGATTTATAATTTTTTGACTGACACGTAAATAGAATTTGTAAATCCATGTTAAATACATCAATTGTATAAGTCCAAAACTCTAAATGATATAATATATATAGAATGTTTATGTACTTTCTGTAAATTTTCTAAAAGTAAGTACAAGTATATTATTATTTGATATTCTTTGACTACATTAATTATTTACATACCACAAATTAAAATTACTTTATTCTTAAACAAGAAAATTACTTTCCTCTAACAATAATTCATCAGCAAACAAATTAGCAAAAATATTCTTCATTATATATTTTAAAGAATAAAAAATTTTAATCATACAATTACTTAAGGCACTGTTTAATATGAAAAATCTATTGTAATTTTGATTCTGGTCTGGAAAAAATTGCAATTCTATTTTAATGCTTTAACCTTACTTTGAATCAGAAAATATTAATATATAATTAGCTGATGTTATACAATGTACAATAGTTTCTAAACAATGTATCAAGATGCCACCTATTATAATTTTTATACATTTTATGACATAAAAAATCTTTCACACTTTAAAATGAACAACTAGTATAACATGTCTATATTCCTAAATTATATTTAAAATTAAGAAAGATTGAATATTGCATTTAAGTCTTTTCCACCTTTAAATAGGTTATATAAATTATACATATGATAAAATAAATCAGATTGATAAGCACCAAATTGTGTATTCAATAGCACATGAGATAACAAAACAGAGGCAAATTCTCCATTCACCACCCACTGCAAGGCAGAATAATCAATGTAGATTACTCTGGCAGCATGCACTGGGTGGCACTATTGAAGTAGAGTTTTTCCTTTGCTTTAACAGCATGTAGAAGCATAGAAAATGATTGTGTGAAGCATGCAAAGTACCTAATTGTTCAGCCACTACAATGAAATTAAGAGTTATCTTAAGTAATATATTTATCAATATAAAAGATCTAAGTCTAATTCTCAAATTAGTTGTGTTTTCCTTGGCATGAGAGAGATTCTGAATATGATTGGTCCTCAAAATTTAATATTGTATGTAATGAATTAAATGATAGAAAAAAAAAAAGAACTGGTGCATTGCTAATTCTAATAATA
This sequence comes from Epiperipatus broadwayi, assembly GCA_028023455.1. NCBI lineage: Eukaryota > Metazoa > Onychophora > Udeonychophora > Euonychophora > Peripatidae > Epiperipatus > Epiperipatus broadwayi. Next base: position 547,228 of record JAQFVV010012410.1, on the reverse strand, counting down.
TTTTGAATGAGAAATTTAGTAATATGCTAGTGAAAAAATGAAATTTCGATTTTCATTTTAATAGTTGATTGACACAAATCTGATATAGTTCACAGAAATTATGCTTGGCTATTAATATTTTATAATGTAAATATTTTATTTAACAAATTGAAATATATATATTTTATTACATATATATATATAGCCATTAGTATCCAGTCAACACTTAAACATCTCAATGTAGATAACAAACAGCAATCTCAAACTGTTGTCAAGGCAACCTCCTTTTAACAATAAAGGTAAAATCCCACATTTATTTATGATACCATATACTTACATAGATGTTAAAGATTGCAACTTGACTACAAAGATTGAATTATTGATACAAAGAATTTAAATAACCATCTTTAAATAGGTAAATTTAATCTGTTCTGATTGCAGGCTAATAAATAGTTAATTATGACATTACAAATTGCAATCATGATTTTCAAATTGCATTCAAAGTATTACTTAAATAATTAAGGTAATAATGTTCAAAGCTAAATGGGTTTATAAGTAATCATTAGTCAACACTTAAGCAATCCTAATATAGATAACAATCAACAATCTCAAATTGTTGTCAAGGCAACCTCTTTTTAACAATAAAAGTGAAATAACACCTTTATTTATGATCTCGTATATTTATATAGACACTTTATTTATATAGACCTTTATTGTTAAAAGGTGGTTGCCTTGACAACAGTTTGGGATTGTTGATTGTTATCAATATTTGGATTGTCTAAATGTTGGTTGTTTTCTAATAGTTACTTATAAATCCATTTAGTCTTAAGCATTATTACAACTTAATATACATATAATAATAAAAAGGATTAGATGAGTCTTGCATTTTAAAAACCATATTATTCAGATAATAATCTAACTTCTGGAATTATTTGTCAGCTGATGTGAATCTTAATCTAAAATCATTTAAAATTAAACAAATTGAGCATCACTAAGTAGTTCCAACAAGAAAAAAACACTTGATGTCAGATAGAAAGCTCCTTCTTTGTGCTTGATATATTAAATTATTTGATGTCAGATCTGTTGAATGAGAAAATCATTGTAAAATAGTCTTATCAATGTCTTTTGTATATGGTATGTGTTCTAATTTTTTTGTCCATAGTTGGAGGAGTCACAAGTAATGTACTTTTTGAAATTTAAAATTTTAGACAATTTTTAAGTGATAAATAGGTTTCCTTTTTCCTTTCCTGGTTTGGTGTTTGCAAACAAAAATGAAATAAAATAGTTAATGGCTGAGTCATCTATACCAGGGGTGGCGATCGTGATCCACCGGTCGATCGCAAAGCCATTTTTGGTCGATCGCGAGGTCAATCTGGCAAGAGCTGTCGGGTAACGAGTGAAACAAATTAAGTCAAGATTTTCAAGTTTTTTTTGTTATTTTTGTTTTTGTTCTAAATTTTTTTTAATTCTAGAAGTCGTATCATTATTGAAAATAATATTTTTAATCTTGATTTTATGTAGCTAATTTGAATTAATAAATATTGTTAATTTTATTCATGTTGCTTTAATTCCACGGACATGAGTTTTTTGGCCCGTTAAATAATTGTTATTTTTTACTAGGTAGATATATAAAAATAGTATGTATTTCACACTTCCCCCCACTTAGACTACGCCTATGACAACAAGTCGATCGCAACACATTTTTAAAATAAAAAGTCAATCTTATGAACACAAAAGTTGGCCACCCCCCCACCCCCCACATCCACACAAAAAGGCTTATAAACTATACTTCATCAAATAAGTGGTTAAAAAAAACTTGAGACAATTTTAATGAACAAATAATAGTTGCTTTGTTTTTTTTGACTGAACATAGATCTCAGAATGATGAGAGATAGCATTCATTAGTTTGCAAAGCTTTTCTTTTTGGAATTTATCACTATTTTCAAGTTAAACTAGATTTTGTTAGTTTATAGAATTGGTCTTTCTTAGGGTTTATCACCGTTATTTTTTGATTAGATAAAGTGTCTGCTAGATTTTTTTAATTTGTTCAATGTTTCTTTTGAAGATTTAACATCGTTATCAAGTCAAACATCTGCTAAATTTTTCATGTTTATATAGGATGAGTATTAAAAATTGATAAGTGTAGAGTTTCGTAATTTTATCAAGGGGATGGCGATTAAAAAAAAAACAATCAATTTTTTTTTTTTTTGTGGCTATTGTTTTTTCACTAAAATGAAGTGAAAATAATTTTCTGTGTTTGTTTTAATCAAAACAATACTACATTGGCGAGATGGCAAAAAAACAATTGACAATTTAAAAATAATAAATGGTGTTTTCTTGTTCACACACACACACACACACAAAATAATTAGCGTTAGGTATAGTTTTTTGAAACGAATTAATTCAAAATAATAATCTTGTGTGTGTACTTTTAAAATGAATATTGCAATGTGCATGCAGTGATTTATAAAACTTTACTCAATTTTATGAACAAATTATAATAACTATTTTTGAGATTTTTAGCAAAAATGAAAAAAAAGAAATGATTATTTTCTTTTGACTCTTGTTTCACTGAAATCTGCACAATAACATTTTAACTCAAAAGAATGCATCAGATTTATTGAAAATAAATGATTTCTTTCTTACTGATTACTGTTTAATCAAAATCTACAAAAACAACATATTCATTCAAAAATAGGCATCAAATTTATTTATCACTTGGTATTTTCAATAGCTTCAAAGACTGTTTGTTGGCTGTCCGAAGTATGTCACAATGTCCCAGAGTACATACTAAATAATTACCTTTATACACTCTATCTGGATTAAGATTATTTGTATGTTTATTGAAAAATTGATGTTTAAAATAAGTGCTGTAAAATAAGGTATTTATAAAATTTCACTGAATTAATAAACTATCCAACTACAAGTTATATCAATGTACTATCCACTAGTGTCACATTTCACTTTTGTAAATGTAAAATGAAATTATTTATACAAATATTTTCCAGTTTTTGTTAGAAAATGTATATGCAGATATATTTGTTTGTTAAAATCTAAATCTAATGCATACTGCAGCACTTGAATAGTTTATCAATCCAATGATTACATATTATTATTGCTGTATTAATTAATATTTATTGTTAAAAGAAGGTTGTCTTGACAACAGTTTGAAATTATTGATTGTTATTGATATTGGGATTGTTTGAGTGTTGATTGGTTTTTAATAATTAATATTTATATATCTTTCGTATTTATAGGTTGATCTTAGATATAAAACATTATCAAAGCCTGATATTAAACTATCATTAACTGCAGTAGTTATTTCCAAGGTAGGTTTATATATGATGTAATATTTGTTTTACTATTATTTATAAATAGACTATATGTAATTTATAAGAGATTTAAACTCAGACTTTCAATCTCTCTACAGCTCAAAACTCTTGCTGATGCCAATATTATGGTCATACCCATGTTGACTTTAAGTCACTCTGACTACACATGTATATGACTTTAATATGTTCATTTTAAATATGCAGAAGAGGAATGGGCAGAATGCAGGCTGAATATGTAATTATAATACAAGTATTGTCTATACTGAACTTAATGTAATTTATAAGGGATTTGAACCGAGACTTTCAAGCTCCTTACAGCTATCCACTCCATTCTATTCACCTAATACACACATCAGACTTTCAACGATATGAATGGCTGAAGAGTTGGAGGTAGAGGCTTGAAGGCTATTCATTAAATTTGAAGAACAATCTTATTATAAAATGAGCACTGATTATATATGTGTGTAAGATTTGATGATCTGGACCAACTGATGAGTTCTAGATCAGCATGAAATATGTATATTGGAAATCATTTACCTTATTCACATGTATGTGGCCATGTGTATCAGTTGTATAAGATGGAGTGGATAGCTATAGGGAGCTTGGAAGTCTCGAGTTTAAATCTCTTATAAATTATATTAAGTTCAGTATAAATAATGTACTATATAAATATAATTATAAAAATAATTATTCCTCTAGGTCGGTGGTTTACAAAGTAGTTGATATCAACCCCCAGAGATCATTTGTCACTTTCAGAGGGTCCACCCACCAAAATTATTATTTCAGGCATTTTGTAAACTTTTAGGTAGATATTTTAAATTTGAAATAATTAATTATATGGATAGGTATAATAAGTTTTGAATTTTGTTATTCTAATTCTTGCAAATCACAAAAATTGTAAGAAAGCTTCTAAAAATAAAAATAATAGTAATTTTTACAATGTTTTTTATTGAAAATTATAATTTTTTGAATTATCACTGTATTTCTTGCTGATATTTAAACCTAATTTTTCCTGCATATTATTAAAATATGATAAAATCAAATTATTATTGGTTCACAAGATTATTTAGGTATCTGCTTCATACTGTTCTATGATTACATGCAAGTTTCTACAAGTTTTCATACCAGCATCGCATCAACCAACTGCACGTAGTAAATAAAGTTTGTTCAGACTTGTTTAGACCAAAACTTTTGCATGGACATGTTAAATTAGGCAATTATAAATAGGAGTGCTAGAATCAAACATTGATTATTTCTATTCTGAATTTTGAGAAGAAAAGTGTGGTTGAAAAATATTAACTTTATTTAGCGCAAAATACAGATGCAAATTAAAGTGAATCAAAATCATCTTGTTTACGGTATATAAAAAAAGTGAATACAAACTTTTAGTTAGTTAGTCATCCAGATTGTGATCTCAGCACATTTTTTAGTTAAATATTTCAAATAAAGATAATAACTGCTAAAATTTACAACCAAAAACTCTAATTGCATGCTCGAACAAAAAATAAAATATCCAAACAAAGAAATAGTCAATGCTTCAGATATAGTAAAAAATAATTATTTCCTACTTTTTAAGGTTTTTTTGTGTTTGTGTAGGTGTTTTTTTAATGGTTTTGTGTTAAAGAAGTAGGAATTGTTTGAATACTTTTTCAATTTTCATAATACTTAGTTTTAATGTAAGTGCCTCAATAGAGTTTTACTCCAGTCAATTAATTAAAAAAATTTTATCTTATGAGATTCAAATAGCTTGTTTTTTTGTTGACAGTTATCTTCTATGCAACATGGAAGAGGCTTAAAAAAATTATAGGCACTATAGCATTGATTATTTGAAGTTTGGCTTTATTCCATCACTGTCAGAGAAACATTTGCCCATGTGCCTTTTGTGCAACAAAGTCTTAAAAAACAATGCTATGAAACCATCTAAGCTGGAGGATCACCTGAGAAGGCTGCATCCTGATAAAACAGATAAATATTTGATATACTTTAAAACACTGAAAGAAAAACTTCAGAAGAGAATCATGCTAAACAGTATGTTTGCTTCAATGCAAAAATAAGACTACAATGGTTTTCTGGCATCTTACAATATTTCATTACTCAAAGCAAAATCAGAAAAGCCTCATACTATCAGAGAACACCTGATTTTTTCAGCAATTGAGGAGGTTTTAAAAACTGTTCTACATAAACTTGCATATGATATAAGCAAAAAATTCCTTTGAGTGACAACACAGTTCAAAGACATATTGAAGAAATAAATCACAACATGGAAAACTTTTTGTGTAAAAAACAAACCATTTCCCCCTTCAAGTTGATGAGTCAACTAAGCTGGTAATGATGCACTATTAATGGCATGTGTTCGTTTTGTTATGGACCAAAAAATCCTTCAAAAATTGCTTTCTGTGAAAACTTTGACAACAGATACTAAAGATGAATCAATATTTAATATTTTAAAAGATTATTTCATGGAAAATGTAATCCCCTTAACAAATATAATTTTGGTAGCAGCAGATGGAACACCAGCCATGTTTGGTCACTATTGCAGTTTTGTAAGCTATTAAAAACAAAAAGTACCTTGTATATTTGAAATTCATTGTGTCATTCACTGAGAATATTAAATAGCTAAAAATCTAAGTGTCACATTGTATCAATGTCTCCAATTTGTCATAACAGCATTAAACAAGATTCATAGCAACACATTAAATTCTAGATTGTTTGAGAAGTTGTGTGAAGAAAATGATGAGGACTTTTATCGATACTGCTTCACACTGAAATACACTGGCTCTCAAAAGACTTATGTTTGAAAAGATTTTTTTCACTTTTTGAAGCCATTTTAGATTGGATGAAAAAAATCCAATTTTCAAAAAAAATTTAATAAAATGAAAACCAGATATTGCTTATTTAACAGATTTATTTGCTAAATTGAATGAGGGTAACTTGCAGTTACAAGGAGACAGCCTGAATTTAATAAAAACCAAAGTTTGTAATTTCAGATTTTCTTGCCAAAATTAACCTATTCAAACATAACATTGGAAAGTATGAATGTTCATACTTCCACAACTTATCATTGAAAAATGTTCAGCATGATGACATTTTGGCATATGTTCAACATTTAAATGCCTCCAGACTTTAATACCAGATTTGATGATAAAACAGGAAAAACTCTCTGTATAGTAGTGCCACTAAGTGCAAGCCAGAGTTATCAATGTATGCCAGAAGACTTGTGCATAAAATCCTTATCTAGTGCTTATTCATCCAATATTCCCAGACTAGTTTCTAGCTTGTGGCTTTTGTCAGTGAGGAGCCTTGGATCTGAGAGCACTGCACCTAGATCTTAGGACCCAAGTCTTCTCACTGACAAAAGCCACAAGTGAGAGACTAGTCTGGGAATATTGGATGAGTAGGCACTAAGTAAAAATTTTATGCACAAGCCTTCTGGCATCCATTGATTACTCTGGCTTGCACTGAGTACACTACTATATGGAGAGTTTTGCCTGCTTTAATAACAGTTATGAGCAAGCATAAGAAATGGTGATCATGTGATGTTCAGATTTGATGATGTTTTAACTATGGAAATACCACACTGGGTTATCAATATGTACAGTGGAATTGAAGAATCAGATATCACACTACAGAAGAACTCATTGAAATAAGCACTAACGAAGAACTTAAAGTGCAATTCAAAAAGGAGTATCAGCAGTTTTGGTTTTCAAAAAATGTAACTAATACTTATCCTGCATTATGGAATATTGCAAAAAAAATTGTGATAGCTTTTCCATCTTCATACCTCATGAAAAGGGGTTTCAGTGCTGTAACTAATCTGCTGACAAAAAAAAAATTGTATGCAAATAATTGAACAAGGAGATTTAAGGCTATACCTCAGTCATTTGACTCCAAATATTAAGCAATTTCTATCAGAACATCATGTGTTGTTAAGTTCATCCCTCCCATTAACACTAGCTTTATTTTACGGTTTTGTTAATTTGTCCAAAATCCAAACATTTACAGTTTTGTGCTAAATTTCAAAGAGAATTTTAATTTAGCCCTTTTTATTATTTTGAGCTATTAACGTTTAATTTTGGTTTTATTTCACACAAAAATAACATTTTAAATTTAATTGTTTCAATAAAGATCTGAATAAAAATTTTAAGTTCGTTTTTGTTATTTGCAAAGCCTTATCAAAGTGAACAGCACTACATCAGCTGTGAAAAACATATTTGATGATATATAGTTGTAAATTTAATATTAGGCAGGCATGGTTCTACTGCAAAAAAATAATTCGGAAAGTGGTCCACAAGACAAAAAAGTTTGGGGACCTCTGCTCTAGATGATGTTAATAAAAAATAAATAAAAATCAAATATTTATTTCCATACTAACTTTATAATCAAATTAAAGCTTATGCAACATTTTAAACTTGTTAATTTTATCTAATGGTATTCTGCATTTGATTTTGATATCTTAACAATCTACATATAAAGAAAAAAGAAATTAATACTGCAGACAATATTTAATAAATAAGCAATTTCCACACGAGTTTGTAGATAATAATTACGGCAACAAAATTAAGTATAAATAAAACATTTATTAATTGTTAAACCGATATGGAGTATTTTTACAAAACACAACTGACATATCTCTAAAATACATTTTTTGGCATCATTTTTTACATACAAATTTGAACTGGTTCAGTTAAAAGCAGTTCCTGGTCAAATTTAGAAGATTGTTCTTTTATTTAAAATAAGCATCTACAAAAAGAGAGAGTGGGGATAGAAATGACTATGATATTTGCATTATAATTTATATAAGGTCTAATAATATTATACGTTGGATTTAAATTTTAAATCAATTTAATTAAAAATGGACAAAAACAAATCTTGGTGTTTTTTTTTACAATTAATATATCTAACTAGATTTCTTTTGATTCAGGGAACTTTTCAAGGTATCTTGCAGCTAAAGACGTCGCCAATTATTTAAACTTTCTTTATGATAAATATTAATATTTTATTCATTGGTCAAGAATAATCAAATGTTTGGGAATCATTGTGAGATCTATTAAAATTATTAAATCATTATCTTCTTGAAAGATAATAATGTTGCCTGGTAACAATATTTGCACCTTGGAATGATCATAATCTTTCAAAATATTTAAATAATCCCGGCTATGCTATATTTGTCTAGTGTGGTGATTGATTTAAGAGACACTATATTAATTTTATCTAAATCAGTAATAGTTTCAAGTTTACTAATCAAATGAAGTTATTATTCTGAAAAACATTTTTAAGTGATTATTAGATATTGAGTTAGAAAAGCAGAAATGATTGTTTATCTTCTTATTTAATGTGCTTCCAATGATCTATTCTCTAGTTCCAATGGTTGCAATGTCATTAATTTTATATTATAGCATTCACAATAAAAACTATTTTTAAAGGAAGTTCAAATATTTTGTTTCTGAGGTTTACAATAAGTTGTTTTTGTAAACATTAAAAATGTTAGATGTGTGTTGATCTCTACAATGATTAAGTTTTGTTGTGAAACCATATTATATTTGTACATTATAAGTCTTCATAAAGCGTAATGATTATTCTCAGTAAGTATTAAGGTCAAAATATTAACCCCCCTCCCATAATTAAAAAATTCAGTCATGGTGAGAATTCAGTGATAGATTGTTAAAATTAAGAACTTATGCACTAACTACTTTGTTGCCAATAATTTGACATTTTTTAAAAAAATTGACGCGGAACAACACATTTTTTTCAGGATAAGTAAAATAATCTCACCTTACTGTAACATTTTTTACCAGCATCATAGTATGCTGGCTGTAAATATATATATATATATTTCTTTGGAATGAATTTTATTTTTGTGCTAATTATGTGAAAAGGTTGTTTTGCTTGCTTTGTCTAAACCTTGAACTTATACATATATTGATCTTATGTATGTTTTAAAAATGAATAATAAAAAATAGCACTAAAAATTAATAGAAAAAATTACAAAGTTTATGTACATTTAAGTTTCCATTTTGTTTCCCAAAAAAATGTACTACGATTGAAATTAACTTTGATTAAACTATGAAAAAATTAAACATTATTAAGATTAAGGGTCCAGTTAGACCTGTACCAATGCAAGAAAATAATTTATTTTATGAACATTTATATGATTGAGTAGTTAAACATATTTTTTTGTATTTTTTAAAAGAGATTTTATGTAATAAAAAAAAACAACCTAATGTATGATTAAGAGATTATAATCACTGCATTACATCATTGTAACATATCACATTCTGCATGGCAATCAGAAAATTGTTCACAAAAATCCTACGTAATTGCAAGATTATGATCACATTATTAGAGTTATGCTTCATTCATTAATATAATATCAATAGATAAAAATACATGAAGTTATCTAAAAACATTAATCCAAAAGAACTATGATAATGTTTTCAATAAAAAATAATATTTAGAAAGAACAATTTTGATGTTCAGAATTATCGTCAATGAGAATCATTATATCTTGACATGGGCATTTAGCACTAAAATGCATTAAGGCTGTATTTAGTATTTTCAAGATTTTCTCCAAAAATATGACTTTAGTATTGCCTTTAATTTTATCCAACCAAGCATATACATTTAAAAAATTAATGGCAAATTTTGAAAGCTGAAAAGATCATTTACATACCACATATAATCATTGAAAGAAAACATGTAGATAACCATTAAAAATGTTGTTTATCAAGTGAATAATTTTAAAATTTTCATTTATCAGTTCGATCAATTAAGGTATCGGTTCTCTATTAGGTATGCTAAAGGTTATAATAGTAGATAAATCCTGATATGTTCTATTGCCCATACAGTTGGCATTTCTAACAACATTTCAGACTTTTCCCATGATAATACATTTATAAATCAACAGCATCTTTATAGAGTATATACATGAGATTTAGATGGTTTCTATTTCAGTTTAATCTTTGGATCTTTGATTGAAAAAGTGTGAATGAGCCCTTATTGATATATTATAAAATTTTGAAATCAGGCAATGTTGAATAATTATATATACCCAATCTAACTAATGTATTGCTTCAAAAATTAAATATATTTTCACATATTGTTCTGTTTGTCTTGTTTCTTTTCATTTATTTATATATCTTTTTTGGAGAGGGCAATCTCTCTGATAATATTCAGTATGATATATATTAACTAAAGTGAAAAGAACTTAATGTTATTTTTTCTGTTAACTCTTAATTTTACATTATCTCATTTTATCCTCATAGCAATATATATATATATAACCAATAAAATATTGTAATGGCATAATTTGTAGTAGATGTTCATCATTGATCACTACTTCAGCATCCATACCAAAGTTGACAGATTAAATGCTAGTTTCATAATACTTATCCAGACAATAATAGTATTACAAGTTTACTGATATGCTAAATTAATGTTGTTGATGGTAATCACACCAGATATTGATAACATTTTTGAATCACCATCCATCAACTCAATTCACAGAGATTCAAATTTTTTTTTTCATCCAAAAGCATTTTATTATTATGATTTCAATTTAATTTTATTATATGATACTTCACCTAAACTAGCCTTTATCCTGGGTACCACTTTCCAATTAGAAACTCTTCAGACGTACCCCAGCCATAACCATCTCCTTTAATATTACCACATCAATCAGCTTAATACATTTTATCAAGGATATATCAAATTTCTTTTATACATATCTGGATTGAGATTAAATAGCACTGATAATTATATTTTATAATACAAATAAAAAATATATTTACATCAAATATTCTAGGGTAACAAGCTATATATGTTATTACTAGTGACTTCAGTGAATCTACTTCAGAAATCATAAAAGAGTGAGAATTGATTTCTTGATAAAAAAATAAAATATCTCATAAATAATAATTGTAAGCAGAATTATAAATCTACAGTTACATGGCTGCTATCATTAAAATACAAAATATATAAATAAACAACAAATAAAATAATTAGTTTAGGCCTTATGCTTCCAAATCAAAGAAAGTATTACTATGGTCTTGTACAGTGATATAATAAACTTACTATCAAATGTCTGCAACTAGATATAAATTCAATTCTTTAATGTATTATTTCACTTTCTTTCAGTCACTTTTCTTTGAGTGCATGATTCAAATCATAAATAATTACTGTATATGTCTTTCAGGGGCTGGCATTGACAATTTCTTATAGTATTCTTTTATTCTGGCAGACATACAATGGGAAAACTGCATAATTCAGACTTTTAACTAGATCACTTGAATGGATTTTAGCTATTATGTTGAGAGTTTCCACTGTATTAAATCTCATCAAATTTGATTTTTATTGATAAATACTTTATTAAATCACTATATATTTATGAGAATTAAAAATGGTCTTTGTATTGAGAAATAAATTTATTGAACCAGTGTACAATTATAAGCACAGAAAGTATTCTTATATTTTCCTAGTTTGATGCAAAAATCTATAAAGAAAGGTTGCCCTTGAGAGAGTCAGTGGCTACATTTCAGTCTTGCTAGGGATTAGAACCCCTTCCCTGGTAAAACCATCTCCATTCTCCAATAACATTCCTACATTTATCTTGCTCACAACATATTTTCTCAGATTCATATTGGATTTATATTTATTTGGAATAAGATTAAACAGCAATAACAATTATATTTTATTACACTAAATAAGAAATTTTATTTACACTGAATACATTAAGATCCTTTATAAGTTCTATATTTTATTACAAATGGCCTTGGTGTATCTATTAAAGATATCACAAAAAGATGAGGAATGTTTTCTTCCAATGGATAAAATACAATACCTCAAATAATAATTGGTAGTGGAATTCTAAAACTGCAATTGCATTTATGCTATCCTTATAATATAACAACAACAAAAAAAAAAAAAAAAAAAACATAAATAAATAGGAAAAAAATAGTCAAGGCACACCAAAAAAAATATCATTGCAGCCTTGTTCATAATATCAAAATATTATAAGTTTACTATTAAAGGTCTATTTTTTGTCTTCATTCACTGACTTTTCCTCAAATTCATGTTTCATGAACAGGCATAGATAATGTCTTACAGCACCATTCTTTGATTCTGGAAGGCATGGAAAGTTCTCAACTGGAAAACTGCATACTTCAGGCTTCTAAACAGAGCACTTGGATGGATTTTAGCTCATCACAAAAGCTTCCCTTGTACAAAATCTTATCATGTTTGCTTTGGATTGAGAACCACTTTGTTAAATTGCTGCATGTATATAAGCACAAAAAGTGCTTTTACACTTCTTTAGTCTTAATGCAAAAATATCTGAGGACATCATACTTAAGAGAGAAACAATAGCTATGTCATAATTTTGCCATGAATCAACTATTCTCCATGTGGAAAGGTTCTTTCTCTGAATATTCTTTTTTCCTCTCTGCATTTATATGAACTTTTCTCATTGCAGTTCTCTGTATTTATCATGCTACATAATAAGAACACATCTTTTCATCACTCTTCAGTCTTAATTCCTGTGATTGTATTTTGTTTACATTAACTAAAGATTTTAATTTAACAAATGGGTTAACCAAAAATACTAATTATGTAATTTTTCATGTAAATCATTGAATATATGAATTAGTCTTTAATTTATTCAGTTTAAATAGTTGCCAAAGAGTTTGCTTAAAGACAGATTTCAAATTTTATTGTTATTTATACAAATTTTTTAATTACATAAAAATCCTTTTCCAATTTTAACAAAGGAAGAAAATATATTATTGATCTTTGTAAATCGCTCTAGAATTTGATTATTTCTGTTCCTTCATATTTATCATAGATATAATCATGTTCCTCATCCCTTTTACTACAAAAATATGAATTTATGTATTTGCACTGTGTCATTTTCAACCAATCTTTTCAACGTTCGAGGAATACTGAACAGATACACCTGTCTTAAATATTTTTAGTTTTTAGAATAGTTAACTTTTAATATTTTTGTTTTTTTTTATCACATATCTAAGTTCTTTAATCTATAGTTAATTAGTTTTACTCTTTATTCAGGAATAGGATAGCTTGTAATGCAGTACAACACTATACTTGGGCTATTTTAAAAGATTACAATACATTTACTTATTGAATATTTTTGTACCTCAAGCTAAAGTTGAGACTGGTTTCTATCCACTTTTAACACCTTGTGGAGAGGTGCAATCATAAACATATGATCAAACATATGTGAAAATGATGTATGATCCCCCAAGATGCACAATTCATGCTTAATCAGCATTCATTAAATGGCCCACATATCTTTATCATTGTTCAATATATATTGGTAGCCAATTACTACAGTTTAATTGATGTATCAATAAAAATTATTAATTACAATACATTTACTTCAGAATATAAAAATGCTTACAGTGATAAAGCAATTTATTATGAAGCATCCATAAATGAAATAAAAATTATGATCATATATAATTTGCATTAGGTAGTGGTGATCTCTCTTTTTCTACTCCAGAAGGAATCTTGAAACAATTGAGTAAGTCACAGATTAAATCAAATCATAGTCTAAAAATATATTCTTATGATTTTTTTCTATCAATCAAATACTAATATCAATGGTAACTAACAGTAAAACAATATAGTATAAAATAATACGTATCATTGTAAAATCAAAAATCTGAAAACTGATTGTGAAAGCATGATTGCCCTGCCATCTAGAGTCCATTCCTTCACCCAATGATTATGCTGTTGGTTTTAGAGTGAAACATAAAAAGACCTCTGACAATTAAAATTAATACTATGTGATGAAGCTCTCAATAGCATATTCTACAGAATCCCAATAATTTAACCAAGATGTAAGAAAAGATTTAGGAAAATTCAAAACACCATAACTATAAAATTTATAACTGTTGATATATTTTTAATTAATTTATCTTTTAAAATCTATTGATAATTTTAAAAATTAATATGTATTGTATTAGATTAAGTTTATGTCAGGCTGCTGCAAAACATAAACTAAATATATTTTTGTCAAGAATGTATTCTTTAACATTTGAACAACACAGAAGCACACATCTAAGATGGTATATGTGTTAGCATGATTATAATATAACTGAACATAATAACTATAATTTATATTATTAACAAATTTTTTCTTTTGTTAGCATTATTATTATCATGTAATTATAAAAAATAATATATCATATGCAACAGCTATTTAGAAAATATATATTAATAAATATACATCAAAAGCCTTTTCCAGCATATGAATTTATGCCCATATTACATGTTAAACATCTGTTTTAATCATAAATTTATGATTGCATGCAGAGTACCTTCTATTTTATGATAAAAGTAAAAAATAACAACAATAAAAATAAATAAAATAGAACTTGAATAGAATGAAATTATAATGCAACATTCCAGTTTATTATATCTCAATACAGATTGAAACAAATTAACTATATAACATAAATAGTATGCAAAATAATAAAGAATTTTTTAAATATTAAATGCTTTTATTGACTGTGCACTAAAAAAAATTGTTTCTTAATCACAATTGGAATTTTTAAATTTAACTTGCAATAAAAGCATGGGAGAGATCAGAAATTAATTAAGCCAATCTCTTTTAATGAAAACAATTGTTTTTTTTAAAAAAAAACTAAAGAAGAAAACATCTTTAGCTTTTTGTGATTGTTTTAAATAATGAACGTGAGTTTTTTCTTTAGCTTTTTTTTTTAAAAAAAGCAATTGTTTTAAAATAAAACCTATCAAACAATTTTAAATAGAAAATGGTTACTGTTTATTGTATGTATATAATTGTGCACACATACTAAATATGATATATACATTAAAAATGTAAATCATTAAAAATATTAAATTAAAAGAAAAAATTATACTGCCCTCTCATAGGGTTTATTTAAAACAAATAAAAGTTCTAAGAATAATTGTTAACTGTAATATATGAAATTATTAAATATTTTTAATATTTTCCCACTTTCTATTGCATATTTAAGAAACTAGGTTATCTACTGAAAAGTTGCATGTCTTATATGGATTAGGCTTCTATAATTTAGTTATATACCAGATTTTAAACAATTCTATTGAATTTAAATATATAAAACCTCAATTTTAAAATTCCATTCTAAACATTAAAAAGATCAAATCTTAATAAATAAACTAACAAACAAACCAATTTTTCAATTTTAGTAAAAGCATTTAAAAATAAAAACAAATTTTCATTCATTTTTAATTGATCACATATTAACTAAATTTATTGAATGATTATTAATATATACATCATTATCTATGTTATGCTTAATATAATTTTTTCATATATTTGACTTCTTTTTCAATCATTAATATAAAGGTTTAATATTTTTATAGTATCTATTTTATATACATATAGCATCTATTTTATGTTCATATGTTAATTAATGAATATATAGAGCAGATTTATCATCTCTCCTATACAGTAAGATAATTATAAAAGTTGTATATGTTTTATTTATTTTGTCTACATATTATATAGTTAATTTATTTATTGAATCTCTAACAATTTGAATTGCTGTATCATAATTTTATTTTATTCATGTTTTATTTTATTTATTATTAGTATTGTCATTTTTGCTTCTGTTCTATATGCAATAATAAGTTAATGCTTAAAACATATGTCTAATATTTGATAAGGGCATAAAATCATGTGCTGAAAAAGGCTTTTAATGTAAGGTTATTAATACATATTTTCTAAGCTGTTAAATATAATATTTTTATTAATTTTTATAATTTATATAAAAAAACAGCATGATGCATTATAAAACAACCTTTTTAATAAATAACCCACTCCAACCCAAAGCACTCTCTAACAGACTTTTTTAGAAAAGCAGGAAAGAAAAAAGCAATACCATAAAGCTTGTCAATTGGCAAGTGATTAAGGTTTGAGAAAATTTTCATTCTTATTTATTCCCTGGTTAAGGATATCTAAATACTCATTTACTGACTAATATTGGGCAGTTATCTGAGTCAGCTATGATATAACTACTTGAAAGAAAAACCTACGCTTTTTGAAATGCAAATTGCTCAGCCTCAATTTGAATACCAGATCACAGGAATGACATGAAAATATGTTTTCTTTGCACTGCAGCTCCTTTAGCATCATTACTATAAATTAATATTATTTAAAATTTTATTACAATATGTAATACAGATAGTAAATCTATTTTCCTCAAACATAAGTCTAAATATGCTCACAGTTTTGAATCCCTATCTGCTAATATTCTCTACTCCAAAAAATGATGCTAAACACAAAATTAAAAAGGCCTGGCACATCACCAACAATATACATGCAATCAACAAGAAAGAATTATGTGTCCCCTTGTAAAAAATGAGTTCATTTAAATAAATTTATTTTCATCTTGTAATCAAATTTTATATAAGTCACTACTTTTCTGATTCTTTTATAAATCTCACAATTCTCTTAAATAATTATAGCTATGAGTATGACTACCAGTTAGTTGAAAGCATGCTTGGCATACTATGTTGACATTTTTATTTTAAAATATTAAACAAACTTTTCATAGTATATGTGTTGTATGTATTATTTATATACAATTAAAATATATATTTTAAAGTGCTAATACTTTAAAATATCAACAGGTTTCTTAAATTTTATAACTATAATTTTGTCATATAATTAATTGTCTAAAATTATAAAATACTTTTTTCAGAATCCAGAATTTATGCCATATGTTGAAGACAATAGGCTATCAAGTCCTAACCACGATGCTCTTGAATCATCCAAAGCTTTGAAAGGAATGGCAGAATACCTTTATGAAAATCAATATAGTCTTCCAAAGTTTGACTTAGCAATTCTGGTTACAAAGTAAGAAAGTGTTTTTTAATTCTTCATTTTTAAAATTGAATGTAAACGATTATAACTATAAGCAAAAAATTGCAAGCATTTCTAAGAAATTATCAAATGCTTGGAGAAAACAAAAAAACCTCAGTCTAAAATAAAATCTAATATAAACTGGAATAAAAAAGATTTACTACATTATTTTATCAGGATAATAATTGCATGCTGTCTGATATGGATTATGTCTTTTAAGATCTGATAAAAATAAGTAAATTATCTGCAATTTTTATTCCAGATAAACTATAGTACCTGCTTTCATATCTGCAATATTTCATTCCAGGCCTTAAAATTAAAGTCAAATTCAAGGATGATGGCAAGCTATATAAAATTTATTTTAATATATATATATATGACAAAATCAGTGAAAAAATTCATTAAAAATATATTACTGTATACCAGCATGTTCATAGCGCGTTTTAAGCTTGGAAATGAAGCCTGGTTACAAATTTTTAAAAATTGATGAATTTGAATACTTTAACATTGCAGTTCAGTATAATTTAGCTAATTTTACCTAAATATGACAAAACCAGTAAAAAAATTCATTCAAAATATAGTACTGTACAACAGCATGTTCTTAGCGGGTTTTAAGCTTGGAAATACAGCCAAATTACACATTCCTAAAAATTGATGAATTTGAATACTTTAACATTGCAGTTCAGTATAATTTAGCTAATTTTACCTAAATATGACAAAACCAGTAAAAAAATTCATTCAAAATATAGTACTGTACACCAGCATGTTCTTAGCGGGTTTTAAGCTTGGAAATACAGCCAAATTACACATTCCTAAAAATTGATGAATTTGAATACTTTAACATTGCAGTTCAGTATAATTTAGCTAATTCTATCGAAATATGACCAAATCAGTGAAAAAATTCATTAAAAATATATTACTGTATACCAGCATGTTCATAGCTTGTTTTAAGCTTGGAAATACAGCCAGGTGACAAATTCATAAAAATTGATGAATTTAAATACTTTAACATTGCAGTTCAGTATAATTTAGCTAATTCTACCGAAATATGACAAAATCAGTGAAAAAATTCATTAAAAATATATTACTGTATACCAGCATGTTCATAGCGCGTTTTAAGCTTGGAAATACAGCCTGGTTACAAATTTTTAAAAATTGATGAATTTGAATACTTTAACATTGCAGTTCAGTATAATTTAGCTAATTCTACCTAAATATGACAAAATCAGTGAAAAAATTCATTAAAAATATATTACTGTATACCAGCATGTTCATAGCGCGTTTTAAGCTTGGAAATGAAGCCTGGTTACAAATTTTTAAAAATTGATGAATTTGAATACTTTAACATTGCAGTTCAGTATAATTTAGCTAATTTTACCTAAATATGACAAAACCAGTAAAAAAATTCATTCAAAATATAGTACTGTACAACAGCATGTTCTTAGCGGGTTTTAAGCTTGGAAATACAGCCAAATTACACATTCCTAAAAATTGATGAATTTGAATACTTTAACATTGCAGTTCAGTATAATTTAGCTAATTTTACCTAAATATGACAAAATCAGTAAAAAAATTCATTCAAAATATAGTACTGTACACCAGCATGTTCTTAGCGGGTTTTAAGCTTGGAAATACAGCCAAATTACACACTCCTAAAAATTGATGAATTTGAATACTTTAACATTGCAGTTCAGTATAATTTAGCTAATTCTATCGAAATATGACCAAATCAGTGAAAAAATTCATTAAAAATATATTACTGTATACCAGCATGTTCATAGCTTGTTTTAAGCTTGGAAATACAGCCAGGTGACAAATTCATAAAAATTGATGAATTTAAATACTTTAACATTGCAGTTCAGTATAATTTAGCTAATTCTACCGAAATATGACAAAATCAGTGAAAAAATTCATTAAAAATATATTACTGTATACCAGCATGTTCATAGCGCGTTTTAAGCTTGGAAATACAGCCTGGTTACAAATTTTTAAAAATTGATGAATTTGAATACTTTAACATTGTAGTTCAGTATAATTTAGCTAATTCTACCTAAATATGACAAAATCAGTGAAAAAAATTTATTAAAAATATATTACTGTATACCAGCATGTTCATAGCGCGTTTTAAGCTTGGAAATGAAGCCTGGTTACAAATTTTTAAAAATTGATGAATTTGAATACTTTAACATTGCAGTTCAGTATAATTTAGCTAATTTTACCTAAATATGACAAAACCAGTAAAAAAATTCATTCAAAATATAGTACTGTACACCAGCATGGTCTTAGCGGGTTTTAAGCTTGGAAATACAGCCAAATTACACATTCCTAAAAATTGATGAATTTGAATACTTTAACATTGCAGTTCAGTATAATTTAGCTAATTCTATCGAAATTTGACCAAATCAGTGAAAAAATTCATTAAAAATATATTACTGTATACCAGCATGTTCATAGCGCGTTTTCAGCTTGGAAATGAAGCCTGGTTACAAATTTTTAAAAATTGATGAATTTGAATACTTTAACATTGCAGTTCAGTATAATTTAGCTAATTCTACCGAAATATGACAAAATCAGTGAAAAAATTCATTAAAAATATATTACTGTATACCAGCATGTTCATAGCGCGTTTTAAGCTTGGAAATGAAGCCTGGTTACAAATTTTTAAAAATTGATGAATTTGAATACTTTAACATTGCAGTTCAGTATAATTTAGCTAATTTTACCTAAATATGACAAAACCAGTAAAAAAATTCATTCAAAATATAGTACTGTACAACAGCATGTTCTTAGCGGGTTTTAAGCTTGGAAATACAGCCAAATTACACACTCCTAAAAATTGATGAATTTGAATACTTTAACATTGCAGTTCAGTATAATTTAGCTAATTCTATCGAAATATGACCAAATCAGTGAAAAAATTCATTCAAAATATAGTACTGTACACCAGCATGTTGTTAGCGGGTTTTAAGCTTGGAAATACAGCCAGGTGACAAATTCATAAAAATTGATGAATTTAAATACTTTAACATTGCAGTTCATTATAATCTAGCTACTTCTACCGAAATATGACAAAATCAGTGAAAAAATTCATTAAAAATATATTACTGTATACCAGCATGTTCATAGCGCGTTTTAAGCTTGGAAATGAAGCCTGGTTACAAATTTTTAAAAATTGATGAATTTGAATACTTTAACATTGCAGTTCAGTATAATTTAGCTAATTTTACCTAAATATGACAAAACCAGTAAAAAAATTCATTCAAAATATAGTACTGTACAACAGCATGTTCTTAGCGGGTTTTAAGCTTGGAAATACAGCCAAATTACACATTCCTAAAAATTGATGAATTTGAATACTTTAACATTGCAGTTCAGTATAATTTAGCTAATTTTACCTAAATATGACAAAACCAGTAAAAAAATTCATTCAAAATATAGTACTGTACACCAGCATGTTCTTAGCGGGTTTTAAGCTTGGAAATACAGCCAAATTACACATTCCTAAAAATTGATGAATTTGAATACTTTAACATTGCAGTTCAGTATAATTTAGCTAATTCTATCGAAATATGACCAAATCAGTGAAAAAATTCATTAAAAATATATTACTGTATACCAGCATGTTCATAGCTTGTTTTAAGCTTGGAAATACAGCCAGGTGACAAATTCATAAAAATTGATGAATTTAAATACTTTAACATTGCAGTTCAGTATAATTTAGCTAATTCTACCGAAATATGACAAAATCAGTGAAAAAATTCATTAAAAATATATTACTGTATACCAGCATGTTCATAGCGCGTTTTAAGCTTGGAAATACAGCCTGGTTACAAATTTTTAAAAATTGATGAATTTGAATACTTTAACATTGTAGTTCAGTATAATTTAGCTAATTCTACCTAAATATGACAAAATCAGTGAAAAAATTCATTAAAAATATATTACTGTATACCAGCATGTTCATAGCGCGTTTTAAGCTTGGAAATGAAGCCTGGTTACAAATTTTTAAAAATTGATGAATTTGAATACTTTAACATTGCAGTTCAGTATAATTTAGCTAATTTTACCTAAATATGACAAAACCAGTAAAAAAATTCATTCAAAATATAGTACTGTACACCAGCATGTTCTTAGCGGGTTTTAAGCTTGGAAATACAGCCAAATTACACACTCCTAAAAATTGATGAATTTGAATACTTTAACATTGCAGTTCAGTATAATTTAGCTAATTCTATCGAAATATGACCAAATCAGTGAAAAAATTCATTAAAAATATATTACTGTATACCAGCATGTTCATAGCTTGTTTTAAGCTTGGAAATACAGCCAGGTGACAAATTCATAAAAATTGATGAATTTAAATACTTTAACATTGCAGTTCAGTATAATTTAGCTAATTCTACCGAAATATGACAAAATCAGTGAAAAAATTCATTAAAAATATATTACTGTATACCAGCATGTTCATAGCGCGTTTTAAGCTTGGAAATGAAGCCTGGTTACAAATTTTTAAAAATTGATGAATTTGAATACTTTAACATTGCAGTTCAGTATAATTTAGCTAATTTTACCTAAATATGACAAAACCAGTAAAAAAATTCATTCAAAATATAGTACTGTACAACAGCATGGTCTTAGCGGGTTTTAAGCTTGGAAATACAGCCAAATTACACATTCCTAAAAATTGATGAATTTGAATACTTTAACATTGCAGTTCAGTATAATTTAGCTAATTCTACCTAAATATGACAAAACCAGTAAAAAAATTCATTCAAAATATAGTACTGTACACCAGCATGGTCTTAGCGGGTTTTAAGCTTGGAAATACAGCCAAATTACACATTCCTAAAAATTGATGAATTTGAATACTTTAACATTGCAGTTCAGTATAATTTAGCTAATTCTACCGAAATATGACAAAATCAGTGAAAAAATTCATTAAAAATATATTACTGTATACCAGCATGTTCATAGCGCGTTTTAAGCTTGGAAATGAAGCCTGGTTACAAATTTTTAAAAATTGATGAATTTGAATACTTTAACATTGCAGTTCAGTATAATTTAGCTAATTTTACCTAAATATGACAAAACCAGTAAAAAAATTCATTCAAAATATAGTACTGTACACCAGCATGTTCTTAGCGGGTTTTAAGCTTGGAAATACAGCCAAATTACACACTCCTAAAAATTGATGAATTTGAATACTTTAACATTGCAGTTCAGTATAATTTAGCTAATTCTATCGAAATATGACCAAATCAGTGAAAAAATTCATTAAAAATATATTACTGTATACCAGCATGTTCATAGCTTGTTTTAAGCTTGGAAATACAGCCAGGTGACAAATTCATAAAAATTGATGAATTTAAATACTTTAACATTGCAGTTCAGTATAATTTAGCTAATTTTACCGAAATATGACAAAATCAGTGAAAAAATTTATTAAAAATATATTACTGTATACCAGCATGTTCATAGCGCGTTTTAAGCTTGGAAATGAAGCCTGGTTACAAATTTTTAAAAATTGATGAATTTGAATACTTTAACATTGCAGTTCAGTATAATTTAGCTAATTTTACCTAAATATGACAAAACCAGTAAAAAAATTCATTCAAAATATAGTACTGTACACCAGCATGGTCTTAGCGGGTTTTAAGCTTGGAAATACAGCCAAATTACACATTCCTAAAAATTGATGAATTTGAATACTTTAACATTGCAGTTCAGTATAATTTAGCTAATTCTATCGAAATTTGACCAAAATCAGTGAAAAAATTCATTAAAAATATATTACTGTATACCAGCATGTTCATAGCGCGTTTTAAGCTTGGAAATGAAGCCTGGTTACAAATTTTTAAAAATTGATGAATTTGAATACTTTAACATTGCAGTTCAGTATAATTTAGCTAATTCTACCGAAATATGACAAAATCAGTGAAAAAATTCATTAAAAATATATTACTGTATACCAGCATGTTCATAGCGCGTTTTAAGCTTGGAAATGAAGCCTGGTTACAAATTTTTAAAAATTGATGAATTTGAATACTTTAACATTGCAGTTCAGTATAATTTAGCTAATTTTACCTAAATATGACAAAACCAGTAAAAAAATTCATTCAAAATATAGTACTGTACACCAGCATGTTCTTAGCGGGTTTTAAGCTTGGAAATACAGCCAAATTACACATTCCTAAAAATTGATGAATTTGAATACTTTAACATTGCAGTTCAGTATAATTTAGCTAATTCTATCGAAATTTGACCAAATCAGTGAAAAAATTCATTAAAAATATATTACTGTATACCAGCATGTTCATAGCGCGTTTTAAGCTTGGAAATGAAGCCTGGTTACAAATTTTTAAAAATTGATGAATTTGAATACTTTAACATTGCAGTTCAGTATAATTTAGCTAATTCTACCGAAATATGACAAAATCAGTGAAAAAATTCATTAAAAATATATTACTGTATACCAGCATGTTCATAGCGCGTTTTAAGCTTGGAAATGAAGCCTGGTTACAAATTTTTAAAAATTGATGAATTTGAATACTTTAACATTGCAGTTCAGTATAATTTAGCTAATTCTACCTAAATATGACAAAATCAGTGAAAAAATTCATTAAAAATATATTACTGTATACCAGCATGTTCATAGCGCGTTTTAAGCTTGGAAATGAAGCCTGGTTACAAATTTTTAAAAATTGATGAATTTGAATACTTTAACATTGCAGTTCAGTATAATTTAGCTAATTTTACCTAAATATGACAAAACCAGTAAAAAAATTCATTCAAAATATAGTACTGTACACCAGCATGTTCTTAGCGGGTTTTAAGCTTGGAAATACAGCCAAATTACACATTCCTAAAAATTGATGAATTTGAATACTTTAACATTGCAGTTCAGTATAATTTAGCTAATTCTATCGAAATATGACCAAATCAGTGAAAAAATTCATTAAAAATATATTACTGTATACCAGCATGTTCATAGCGCGTTTTAAGCTTGGAAATACAGCCAAATTACAAATTCCTAAAAATTGATGAATTTGAATACTTTAACATTGCAGTTCAGTATAATTTAGCTAATTTTACCTAAAT